>CM038671.1:359764449-359806040 GCA_021605145.1 Aegilops bicornis
CTTTTTGATACTAGTGCATCGCATTCATACATATCACGAGGATTTGTGGATAAGTACAAACTGCCCACCAAGGTTCTTAGAACACCTATGCTAGTAAGCTCACCAGGAGCGGAGTATATGGCCAGTCGTGGATGTTTTCAAGTACCTTTGAGCATAGGTAGGCATGTTTTCCCCACGGATTTAATCATTCTGGAATCGCAAGGTTTGGACGTGATTCTAGGTATGGATTGGCTGTCGATGTATGGAGGGAACATCGATTGCGCCAGTAAGTCGATTCTGCTTACCACCCCAGAAGGAAGAAGAATCAAGTATGTGTCAAGGCATGAGCCGAAGAGGACACAAGTAAATTCCTTATCAGGAGTTGTGCAGGAGGAAGTACCCGTGGTGAAGAATTACCCGGATGTGTTCCCGTGAGGAGTTGCTGTGCATGCCACGGATAGAGACATTGAGTTTCGATTGAGCTATTGCCGTGCACAGGCCGATATCTAAGAGACCGCATCGCATGCCCGCACAAGATTTGGAAGAAATTAAGAAGCGATTAAGGAGTTCTTGGATAAAGGTTTTATTCGCCCAAGTTCTTCGCCTTTGGGGATCGCCAGTACTTCTAGTGGAGAAGAAGGATGGTTCATTGAGAATGGTTGTTGATTATCGAGGATTGAATGAAGTAACTATCAAGAACAAGTACCCGTTGCCGATGATCAACGACTTGTTTGACCAATTGCAAGGAGCTAAGGTATTTTCCAAGATCGATTTGCTATCAGGATACCATCAGTTAAAAATTCGGGAGCAGGATATACCCAAGACGGCTTTTACCACCTGGTACGGGTTGTATGAGTATACCGTTATGACATTTGGGATGACTAACGCACCTACCTATTTCATGAACATGATGAACAAGGTGTTTATGGAGTTTTTGGATAAGTTCGTCGTGGTGTTCATTGATGATATTTTGGTCTACTCAAAGAACGAAGAAGAGCATAAGGAGCATTTGCGTTTGGTACTTGAGAAGCTCAGAGAACATCAGTTATATGCTAAGTTCAGCAAATGTGAGTTTTGGTTGAAGGAAGTTGGATTTCTCGGACACATTATATTCGGAGAAGGTATAGCAGTAGATCCCACCAAAGTTGCCACTGTGAAAAACTGGGAAGCACCAACGATAGTTGGAGATATTCGGAGTTTCCTTGGACTGGCAGGATACTACCGGAGATTCATTGAGAATTTCTCGAAGATTGCGAAGCCTATGATGGAGTTATTAAAGAAGGATACCAAGTTCAATTGGACTAAGGAATGTGAGGCTAGTTTCCAAGAGTTGAAGAAATGTTTGGTTACATCACCAGTGTTGATTCTGCCAGATCAGCGCAAGGATTATGAGGTGTATTGCGACGCTTCACGTCGAGGACTAGGAGCAGTACTTATGTAGGAGGGAAGAGTTGTTTCATATGCCTCACGACAACTTAAGCCCCATGAGTTAAATTATGCTACCCATGATTTGGAGTTAGCAGCCGTAGTGCAGGCGTTCAAGACTTGGAGACATTTTCTCGTTGGAAACCATTGTGAGGTGTACACGGATCACAAGAGTTTGAACTACATCTTCACACAGAAGGAGTTGAATCTCAGGCAAAGGAGATGGTTGGAGCTCATCAAGGATTATGATATGAGATTGCATTATCACCCTGGAAAGGCTAACGTAGTAGCAAATGCGTTGAGCCGCAAGAGCCATGTCAACGCACTCATCACCGAAGGTTTACCAAAGGAGTTAGCAGAGGAATTTCGAGAGCTATGCGGATTCAAAACGCAAGGAGACAGTTTTCGAAGCCGGAGATAGAGTATATCTTCAAGTATCCCCACTTCGAGGAGTTAAGCGCTTTGGAGTTAAAGGAAAGTTAGCGCCACGTTTTGTGGGACCATACAAAGTTTTGGAGCGCATGGGAGAAGTTGCTTAGAAGTTGGAATTGCCCAAAGGATTGTCAGGAGTTCACGACGTGTTCCACGTTTCCCAGTTGAAGAAGTGCCACGCAGACATGGCTGATATACCGCTGAGGGATACTGTGCCGTTGAAAGCAATTCAGTTCTGTAATGACTTGACCTACGAGGAGAAACCAGTCAAAATTCTCGAGTTTGCCAGCCGAGTCACCCGCAGTAAGGTTATCAAGTTTTGCAAAGTCCAGTGGATCCACCACGCCGAGGATGAAGCCACCTGGGAGCAAGAGGAAGACCTACTGAAGGACCACCCTCACCTATTTTCTAGCCAACCCGAATCTCGAGAGCGGGATTCATCTGAAGGGGGGTAGGTTTGTAACATCCCAAATTTTCAATTTGGAATGTTATACATAGGTCATCATGTGCATATCATATTTTATTGCATTTTGCCTCGATCCTAGAAATTTCACGCAACTCGAGGACCCACGAAGAGAGTTAGAGATTTCGTTATTTTCATATTTGAGTTTTCTCAAGTTTTGAAAATAGGATCATTTGATTTTATTTATTTTATCTTCAACTATTTCTATTATCAAAATATGAGAGAGGGAATAAAATGACTTTCCCAAAATAATTAAATATTGAAGATTTAATAAAAAATCAAATAAGATTTTTATTTGGAGTTTATCGCTATTTTATTTGAATTTAGGAAAAATGCGCATTTTTCAAAATTTCATTTAGGCCCCAAATAATGTTCATCTTGTCCGGCTTGATTTTAGAAGCCAGGGAAAATTTATTTCAGGATTTTTGGAGTCCGTTTAGTATTTCTTTCATTAGTTTTTTTGTGCGTAATGATTTAAAAAAATGAACCGACTATTGGGCCGTAACCGGCCAGGACTCCGCCTGGCCGGGGTCTTTATATATGCGCAGACGCCGACCCCTCCCAGGCCCAAGCCGCCGCCATGACCCACCGCCGCCCAGCGCCGCGCCCTAACCCTAACCTACCACGCGCCGCCCGTCGCCGCCACGGAGCCGCCCCCGCCGAGGTTGACCCCGCCGCCGTCGGTTTTTTTTAGAAAAACCGATCGGCTTTTCCGTCGGTTTTTCGTCGGTTTTTTAGATCCGTTTATTTTATTAGATTGGTTTTTTCGGTTTAGGTTAATTAGCGAGCGTTCGCTCGTTCGTTCGTTTTAACGATCGCGTTCATCATTTAGATCCAGATAACGAACGTTCGTTCGTTAATCTGTTTGTCGTTTTTCTTTTTCTCGGATTTATTCCGTGATTTCTGATCCGATTTTCAATCTAGTATAACTTTTCGCTTGTTTGTCGGAATCAGGCGATTCAAGCACCTAGAGTTTCTTCTCGAAACCCTCTTTTGGAATAATCAACTCAAACAAGTTTTTTCTACTGTAAAATTTGACTTCGGTCCAGATTAGTAAATGAGGCTTGTTTCTTTCGCCGTTTAACTTTCGTTGCTTCGTTAGATTTGATTCTTTTTGCAAACCGGAGTTCTTAAGTTGAACTTTCTGGTTAGATCTTTTATTTGAGTTTTATCTGTGCATTAGATGAGTACTCATTGTATGCTTGTTTGTTTGCGATAGAGTACCCGGAGTGTGCCGCTTACTACTTCGAATCGCTAGGTTTCACGGATCATCAGCAAGGCAAGTAACACTTTGATCATACCTCTTTACTACCCAGTTTTATGCATTAGATCAATCCTCAACATTGCATGATGAGGATCTAATTAAACTGTGGGTTTTGGGAAAGTAGTTGAGGTAGTACCTATTACCTGTTTTATTATCAAACCCTTGGGAGTTACTTCTACGTTTGCTTATTATGCCATGCTATGCTAGTAGACGTGGATTGGGTGAGTGTATCCATGACAAATGTGAGATTGTTAATTAATGGTTTATTTAAGGTGGCAACTTTAATACACATCTGGGTGGATTGAGGTACCTGGTATTCCAGGATTACCTGTTTCTTTTGGACCGCCCCCCGGGCTCAAAGGGATCATGAGATTATTCATGCTAGAAACTTCCGTGTGCAGCCACAAGCTACCATGGGCTCTAGCATAGTTGATTAAGTCGTGCGAACTCTTACAGTGGTAGACTAGGAGATGTATAGGGATGTAGGTGTAACTGTCTACCCGTTCGTAAGGTGCTAGCGCTTCGGAAAGACTATGTCTCGGTCATCCGTTTCTCAAACACCATGTAGTGCGAGAATTCCAATGGAGGAGATCGAGTCTTGTGGGGAAAAGTGCGCAAACCTCTGCAGAGTGTATCAAACTAATCATGGTTAGCCGTGTCCCTGATTATGGACATCTTGAGTATCTATTACTTGGATTATCATGTGAATCTCATCATGTTACTTTAATTAATTTTGTTGGGTTTTAATGATGATGTTTAATTGGGATTGAGAATGCTGTCAACCATTCTCAATTTAACAACCATCATGATAGTTAAATAAAATTTATTCCTTTGCAGTAGGGAAAAATTGGCTTTACACAAAACTGTAACCATAGAGCTTTCCACCAGCCATATATGCATGTAGTATAGCATTACTATTTCAGTTTACTCTCTATGTGTTACATTGCCAAAGATATTCCATGTCTTGACCCGTTTTGGATGCAACGTTCATGTTGCAGACTTTTCGCATTTGCAGTAAGGTGCCTTAGGTCATGGTTCTATACTCAGTGATGCCGTTGGATTTGATGGACTCGCTTATCTTCCAAGCCTTCCGCTGTTATCGCTATTAGATGGCCTTAAGCCATACTTATTGTAATAAGTTCTCTTTTGAGACATTCGATGTAATAAGTGTGTGATTGCTACTCTGTTTTAAATCCTTCAAGTACTGTGCGTGTCAGCATTACTGATCCAGGGATGAAACTGATGCACAGAGGTCAGACTGTTTGAGGTCTGGTCGCTACAAAATGTCGAACGAATACCAAATTCACATGACTACTTATAGCAAGACTTATCCCGTGTCCTTAGGAACAAACGTAACTACTCACAAATCATATTCATGTTCATAATCAGAGGGGTATTAATATGCATAAAGGATCTGAACACATGATCTTCCACCGAATAAACCAACTAGCATCAACTACAAGGAGTAATCAACACTACTAGCAACCCACAGGTACCAATCGAGGTTTTGAGACAAAGATTGGATACAAGAGATGAACTAGGGTTTGATAGGAGATGGTGTGAAGATGTTCTTGGAGATTGACCCTCGATGAGAGGATCGATGGTGATGATTTCCCCACCGAGGGATGTTTCCGGCAGAACAGCTCACGTGAGCCCTAGATTGGTTCCGCCAAGGTTCCGCCTTGAGACGGCGGCGCTTCGTCCCGAAAACTTCCTTCTGATTTTTTCCCTGGGCGAAAGACTTCATATAGCCAAAGATGGGCACCGGAAGCCTACCAGGTGGCCCATGAGGCAGGGGGGCGCCCCCACCCTCGTGGATGGTGGGTGGCCCCCTCTGGTGCTTTCTTCGCCCAATATTTTTAATATATTCCAAACCCGACTTTCGTGGAGTTTCAGGACTTTTGGAGTTGTGCGGAATAGGTCTCTAATATGTGCTCCTTTTCCAACCCATAATTCCAGCTGCCGGCATTCTCCCTCTTCGTGTAAACCTTGTAAAATAAGAGAGAATAGGCATAAGTATTGTGACATAATGTGTAATAACAGCCCATAATGCAATAAATATCGATATAAAAACATGATTCAAAATGGAGGTATCAACTCCCACAAGCTTAGACCTCGCTTGTCCTCAAGCGGAAGCCAATATCGAAAAATATGTCCACACGACTAGAGATAGAGGTGTTGATAAAACAAAATACGGACATGAGGGCATCATGATCATTCTTATAACAGCAACATATATATATATATATATGTGTGTGTGTGTGTGTGTGTGTGTGTGTGTGTGTGTGTGTGTGTGTGTGTGTGTGTGTGTGTGTGTGTGTGTGTGTATTGGCATATGATTTCTTATGCTAAAGTAACAATCTATTCACAATGCCAACTATGAATCAGAAACTTTATTGAAAACTAACAAACTATGATCTCGGTCATTGAAACAATTGCAATTTATCATAACATCGGAAAGAGTCAATATAAGAGCTTTTTAGCAAGTCCACATACTCAAGTATCATTTAGTCTTTCACAATTGCTAACACTAACGCAATACTTATGGGTATGGAGTTTTAATCGTATACAGAGAGAAAGATAGGGGCTTATAGTGTTGCCTGCCAACCTTTTACCTCAAGGGTATTGTCAACAATAATAGTTTATGATAACTTACATCCAATTGGATATATATATATATATATATATATATATATATGTATATATATATATATATATATATCAGGATCTTTCCAACACAATGTGCTTGCCAAAGGATAAAATGTAAAAAAGGAAAGGTGAAGATCACCATGACTCTTGTATAAAGTATAAGACAAGAATAAAAGATAGGCCCTTCGCAGAGGGAAGCAGAGGTTATCATGTGCTTTTATGATTGTATGCACGAAATCTTAATGCAAAAGAACGTCACTTTATATTGCCACTTGTGATAGGACCTTTATTATGCAGTCCGTCGCTTTTATTGCTTCCATATCACAAGATCGTATAAAGCTTATTTTCTCCACACTAATAGATCATACATATTTACAGAGCAATTTTTATTGCATGCAACAATGACCACTTACTTGAAGGATCTTACTCAATCCATAGGTAGATAGGGTGGACTCTCATGGCAAAACCGGGTTTAAGGATATTCGGAAGCACAAGTAGTATCTCTACTTGGTGCACAGAATTTGGCTAGCATGAGGGGGAAAGGCAAGCTCAACATGTTGGATGATCCTTGACAATATACTTTATTTCGGATATAAGAAAACATAACCCATTACGTTGTCTTCCTTGTCCAACATCAACTTTTTAGCATGTCATATTTTAATGAGTGCTCACAATCATAAAAGATGTCCAAGATAGTATATTTATATGTGAAAACCTCTCTTTCTTTATTACTTCTTATTAATTGCAACGATGACCAAAACTATGTTTGTCAACTCTCAACAACTTTTATTCATCATACTCTTTATATGTGAAGTCATTACTCTCCATAAGATCAACATGATCTCTTTAATTCTTTTTATTCTTTCTCTTCTCTTTTATTTTTATTCCCTCAAGATCATAGCAAGATAGTCAAGCCCTTGACTCAAAACTAATCTTTATTATATATAGCTCACGGACTCTATTACATAGAAGGATCATAAAGCAAAACTCAAAACTAGATCATACTAAAACTTTATTCTACTAGATCAAGATATTACCAAAAGGATCGAACTAAGAAAAACGATAAACATAGGAGTGTGATGGTGATACAACACCGGGGCACCTCCCCCAAGCTTGGCAGTTGCCAAGGGGAGTGCCCATACCCATGTGTTTATGTCGCCTTCTTCGGAGGTGGTGATGTTGGAGTTGTTGATGATGTAGGCTTGTCGTCCATCTTCCAAGGCATAGGCTCACCATCATAGAAGGATGATCGAGTCTCCGGGATCCTCAAATCCGCAGCCAAACTCATCCTCTTGAATCTATATTCATACTCACAGTTTTGGTTTTGCAGGTCATAGATCTGGGCTTGGAGATGCTCGATTTTCTCATGAAGCTTGAAGATGGTCTCCCCAATGTTCTTGGCATCCAGCTTGTGGTTGTTGGTGAACTCTGCGATCATCATGTGGGTGGCGTTGAGTCCGCGTTCCACCATCCCCTGGCACTTGAAAACTTGTTGCTTCATTGCTTCGAGTCTTGTCTCCACGCTTCCGATCCTCCTTGGTCCCTCAACATCGCGAATGTGCAGCACCCCCTCACGCATCTCAATGGTTGGAGGGTATTGCAGCACCTCCGCGAGGTAGGGGTTGATGACCCTCTCGAAGAATTTATCCTTGGGGGCGCTTGAAGACGTCATGTTGATCTACCTCTGTCAAAAAATAGCTCGAAACAAAAGCAGAGGATATTTGCGTGATACGAGGGTCAAAATCTTGGGAGATTATATAGTTAATTTTTACCGACCAAAAGAAGTATCGTGCAAGAAAACGGAGTCTGGAGGACACACAAGGTGCCCACGAAGCAGGGGGTGCACCCAGGGGGTAGGGCGCGCCCTCCACCCTCGTGGATGCCTCGTGTCCTCTTCGGACTACTTCTTATTTTCCTATTTTCTTAAATATTCCAAAACGGAGAAAAATTGCTATCACAACTATTTTGGAGTCGGTTTACTTACCGTACCACATACCTATTCCTTTTCGGAGTCTGAAACATTCTGGAAAGTGTCCCTTATGTATTCCTCCGGGGTTACGGTTTCAATAACATTAGTTTCAACATTTATGGGATTACCTGAGATATAATGTTTGATTCTTTGATCGTTCACCACCTTCGGATTTGTGCCTTCGACGTTGTTGTTTTTTATGGCACCGGTACGATAGACCTCCTCGATAACGTCAGGACCTTCCCATTTAGATAGGAGTTTCCTGCAAAAAATCTTAAACGAGAGTTGTATAGCAAAACATAATCACCTACATTAAACTCATGCTTTTGTATCCTTTTGTCATGCCATCTTTTAACTTTTTATTTAAACAGTTTGGCATTCTCATAGGCCTGGTTCTCCATTCATCAAGTGAGCTAATGTCAAATAGTCTCTTCGCACCGGCAAGTTTGAAATCATAATTGAGCTCTTTAATGGCCCAATATGCCTTATGCTCTAGTTCGAGAGGTAAGTGACATGCTTTTCCATAAACTATTTTATACGGAGACATACCCATAGGATTTTTATATGCAGTTCTATAGGCCCATAATGCATCATCAAGTTTTTTGGACCAATTCTTTCTCGATCTATTAGCAGTCTTTTGCAAAATTAATTTAACCTCCCTATTACTTAGTTCTACTTGACCACTAGATTGTGGATGCTATAGAGATGCAATTTTATGATTAATGTCATACTTAGCAATCATTTTACGAAAAGCACCATGAACAAAATGTGAACCACCATCAGTCATTAAATATCTAGGGACTCCAAACTCAGGAAAATAACTTCTTTAAGCATCTTAATAGAGGTGTTATGATCAACACTACTAGTTGGAATAGCTTCTACCCACTTAGTAACGTAATCAACAGCAACTAAAATATGTGTGTACCCATTAGAGGAAGGAAATGGTCCCATATAATCAAAGCCCCAAACATCAAATGGTTCAATAACAAGTGAATAGTTCATAGGAATTTCTTGACGTCTACTAATATTACCAATTCTTTGACATTCATCACAAGACAAGACAAACTTACGGGCATCTTTGAAAAGAGTAGGCCAATAAAAACCAGATTGCAATACCTTATGTGCAGTTCTATCTCCAGCGTGGTGTATGTAACGCCCACGATGCGGCTATATCTCTCACGTGTCGAGGCACGACTTAGAGGCATAACCGCATTGTAGGTTTTGTCGCAAGAAGGGTCATCTTTACACAATCCCATGTAATGAACAAGAATGGGATAAAGAGTTGGCTTACAATCATCACTTCACACAAAACATAAATTAAACATACATCATTCAGAGTACAAGCAAGGTCCGACTACGGAACCAAAATAAAAGAAGACAACCCCAAATGCTAGATCCCCGATCGTCCCAACTAGGCTCCACTACTGATCATCAGGAAAAAAAACATAGTAACGACCGAGTTCCTCATCGAACTCCCACATGAGCTCGGTTGCGTCACCTATACTGGCATCGTCGGCACCTGCAACTGTTTTGGTAGAATCTGTGAGTCACGAGGGCTCAACAATCTCACACCCGCGAGATCAAGACTATTTAAGCTTATAGGAAGGATGGGGTAATGAGGTGGAGCTGCAGCAAGCACTAAGCATATATGGTGGCTAACATACGCAAAAGAGAGCGAGAAGAGAAGCAAAGCACGGTCGTGAAGCTAGAAGTGATCAAGAAGTGATCCTGGAACTACTTACGTTCATGCATAACTCAAAACCGTGTTCACTTTCCGGACTCCGCCGAAAAGAGACAATCACGGCTACACACGCGGTTGATGCATTTTAAATAAATCAAGTGTCAAGTTCTCTACAGCCGGAAATTAACAAATTCCCATCTGCCTCATAACCGCGGGCACGGCTTTTGAAAGATAATACCCTGCAGGGGTGTCCCAACTTAGCCCATTATAAGCTCTCACGGTCAACGAAGGATATTCCTTCTCCCGGGAAGACCCGATCAGTCTCGGAATCCCGTTTACAAGACATTTTGACAATGGTAAAACAAGACCAGCAAGACCACCCGACTGTGCCGACAAATCCCGATAGGAGCTGCACATATCTCGTTCTCAGGGCACACCGGATAAGCGAAGCGTACAGGTACCAACGTAACCCAAGTTGCCTAGGAACGGTCCCGCACGGTGCTCTAATTTGGACCAACACTCGGAGGAGCACTGGCCCTGGGGGGTTAAAATAAAGATGACCCTCGGGCTCGCGAAAACCCAAGGGAAAAAGGCTTATGTAGGCAAATGTAAAACCAAGGTTGGGCCTTGCTGAAGGAGTTTTAATCAAGGCGAACTGTCAAGGGGGTCCCATAAATCACCCAACCATGTAAGGAACGCAAAATCAAGGAACATAACACCGGTATGACGGAAACTAGGGCGGCATGAGTGGAACAAAACACCAGGCATAAGGCCGAGCCTTCCACCCTTTACCAAGTATATAGATGCATTAATTAAAATAAGAGATATTGTGATATCCCAAAATATCCATGTTCCAACATGGAACCAAGTTCAACTTCACCTGCAACTAACAACGCTATAAGAGGGGCTGAGCAAAAGCGGTAACATAGCCAAACAACGGTTTGCTAGGAAAGGATGGTTAGAGGTTTGACATGGCAACATGGAAGGCATGATATAGCAAGTGGTAGGTATCACGGCATAGCAATAGAGCGAACAACTAGCAAGCAAAGATAGAAGTGATTTCGAGGGTATGGTCATCTTGCCTAAGATCCCGCAAGGAAGAGGAACGAGTCCATGAAGAAGACAAACGGACGTAGTCGAACGAATCCTCACAACTCCGAAACGAAACCGAAGCTAACGAGAGAAGCAACCCGGCAAGAAACAAACAACATAGTAAACACACAATCATAAACATGGCATGATGCACAATCAAGTATGATGCATGTCTGATTTAAATGAGGCATGACATGGCAAAGTGCAACAAACAATACTACAAATTAAGTGGAGTTCAATATGCAACGAGTTGCATATTGACGAAACACCACATGACTCATTTAGTTCTCTCTCGGTTATGTACCAAACAATATTAAATGTTGTTAAACATGGCAAGAGGTGAAGCACAATAAAACTACCTATCTAGGCAAGTTTAAATGAGGCCGGAACAACAAACAACTATTTCGGAAAATCCCCATATGTCATATTTCGAATTTGCTACTGTTTTGCCTAAAACCATATTTTATTGTTGTTAAACAGGAAAATAAAGTGCAACATGTTAATTTATGCATTTTTCCACCCCATTTACATATAAAGTTTATTAAATTTGGAGCTACGGTTATTTAGTTATGAAATACATCATTTTAGCATGGCATTTAGCAAAATAAATGCAAACAACATTTTAAACATTTTTAGCATGGATGAAAGTAGCACATTATGAAACTAGACAAAATTCTAAGCATTTTACATGTATAAGTTATTTACAAATGATGCACGGTTCTGGAATAATTATATGCATGATGTTGAGGGTTTTTCTGTAAAACTGCAGTCTCTGGATAATGTCTAAATACGCAGGCAATGAAAAAAACACATCACGGGCCGAAACTAGCTGGCCCAACAAAGCACAGGGTGAGGCGCTAGATCTGAATCTCACCAGGCCTCATGGGCCGGCTCGATGGGGAGGCTGGCTTGGATCGATAGATGAAGGGGATCGAGCGGGCTGGAGGTCAACGCACGGCCGAGGAGACTTGGCGCTGGTCATCCTCCTCACACGCAGGTTGTGGGAACAATGCGACGATGAAGAGGCCAGCGCAGCCGCGATGTGAGGAGGCGCCGGCAGCGAACTTGGCGTAGGCGGGCGGCGGCAGTGGCTTGCCGGTGGCGCCTCGGAGGCGGGACGAGGCCGAAGACACGGGCCGCTGCCGGATCCGCCGAGACGGCCACGAATAGAGCAGAGCGGCGGCGGGAGCGGCAAGGCCATGGCGGGGGAGAAATTCAGACAAGAGGCTGAGAGATGAATACAACGGGACGAGGAAGAACGAGGGAAGGAGGCGGGGCATGGCGCTGGACCTGGTCCTGCTGCAGGGGTCGACGAGGAAGACGGACGCCTTCAGGCGGTTGGGTTCACCGGAGCTGGACGCTTGACAAAGGCGGTGAGATCCGGGCGCTGGGGTTTCTGCTCTTGGCGGAATGGAGGCGGGGTGCAGCAGCAAGGTGAGGAGCGCTTGGACGCTGCGCTGTTGTTGCGGGCTCGAGGAGAAAGCAGAGGAGGAGCTCCTCTCTTGTGGGCTTGATCGAGGCAAGGAGGAGGATTTGGTGGCGGCTGGCTGGTGGATCGGGAGGAGGCTGCGGGATTGGCCCGATGGAGAATTCGGGGAGAGGAGGTGGGTGCATCGGGATGGATCCCGAGGAAGATAGTGGCGGCGGTCGAGAGGAATCGATGGGACATCTCCCTACATTCTAGGGTTGGTCTAGTTTATATAGGAAATGGATCTAAATGCAGACTAAAGGAAGCACTTTGATCTAAATCGAACGACTGAGAAAAATATAGGTTAGGAAGCCCAATCAAGAAAACGGAGATGTTTTAGGGATGTTAGGGGATAAACTGAAAGCAACGGTGATGACTGAGCAGTTCGGGTTCGGGGAAGTTTCGGGCGAGCAAGCGAGGGGTTCGAGCATTGAGCAAAGAGATTAAGCGGCCAGACAAGAGGGACTCGAAAAACCCGGTTGGTCTCGGAACGGACAACGGAGAGACGCGGCAACTACGAACGAACTAAGAGTTTTAAGAAAACATGCGGATGCGATGCGGATGATGCAATGATGAATGCAATAAATAAATAAATAACACAGCTGACTCGCAAAACAAGGAAGGCATTCGGAGCGTCGGTCTTGGGGCGTTACAACACTCCGCCACTACAAGAGGATCTCGTCCCGAGATCTAGGATGGCACCGGAGAGAAACGGAAGAGGAAGAGGTAAAACAAAGTTGCTTCTTTGACAAACGAGTGAAACCAAAGAACCTTGAGAGGTTGAACGAATTGAAAGAACGAATACCATGGAGATGAACGAAATGAAAACACTCCATTGGACAAGGAACAAGGAATACGGCAAGAAAGAAGAGCTTAAGTGACAAGATAGATGTTGAAACCACTCCGGTTAAATGGATAAACAAGAAAAGAATACGATCCTCACAATTCGAGATGACGAGTGAAGAGAGCAACATCACCATGCCTCCGGAAGAAGAAATAGAAGAAAGATCATTGGAATAAAGGAATGGAGAATAAAATGCCAACTTCTGCCACAAATTATCTTGGAAAGCACCCTTCCAAGAGGGTTAGAACGGAGTTGTTGGAAAACCAACAACGAAAGGATAAGCTTGTAGTGGGCTTATGGAAAAGACCTCAAAATTTTAAGGTGAGCTTTTGGCACCAACGGAAACAAATGATTGGATTGATATCAACAAGGAAACGAGAAACTTATTTCACTGGGAGAACAAATGAAGAACTTGGGTCATTTATAAGCACCATAAATAGCAACAATCCTTAGGGAAAGCTTTAGGTGAAATCTAACCCAAGATAACTCCAATGAAGAGATTGATGGATTTAAAATACCTCATTCTTGACAACATGTGAATCATGAAGCATGAAGGGAAATTGTCAAGAATGACATAACACCACCTCAAAAGATAAGGTAGAAAGAATTGCACTTCGGAATGCAAGATGAAGAATGCTTGAACTCCTCAAAACAAAACATGTGTTGAGCACCATGTTTAATTTTGAGTATAGCTTGGCGGATCATAACTTCGAGAGAAATCTTGAAGAACAATTGAAGAATGAAAAGAATCCTTGACGAACCACCATGTAGAGCCTCCATGAAGAACTCCGGTAATAAGAGGATGATAAAAAGAAAGAGAAGTTGAAAACACAAGGTGAAACCTTGCGATGATTTAGATGGAGCTTCCCGACGAGATAATGCGGGGAAAAATGGAACTCCGGAAAAGAAAAGATGAAACACTAGAACTGAGAATTACTTCATCATGAACAAACTCCGAAGGAAGGGATTAAACACTTGGATGAAACAAGAACAAGAATTATGTTATGCTTATCCTTCACCAATTTAGATTGATGACAAGCAACGAATTTGGCATACTACTTATTCTCGTAGAAAGGATTAAGAGAGACATTGCGCAAACTTGGGAAGGTCTTCAACAAACCACCCCTAGGATTTGGGAAGAACGAATGAATTGATATGGTAACAAAGGAAGAGGAATCTTGAACAAACCACCGTAAGAATTAAAAAAACGAACAAAGAAAAGATAGCAAAACACCAGGAAGAATTAGAAAAGCATGAAGATACTTGAGAGAATTGAGATACATGAGAAGTAATAGATCACGAGCTGACTAGAGAATACTTGAATGATGCACCGGTAAGATTTGGAGAACGAGAGCTGAAAGCTGGAAGATAATTATGACATGATGGCCTACGAAGGAAAGAAATGGGAACTGATAGATTGAGATATTGGAGAAGTAATTGTTGTATTGATTGGGGCCTCAAGGGCTGTTTATATAGATTACAAAGCTTGGGCTCCAAGACTAGACTAATAGAGATAGATTACAATACGAATAGACTTTATACTCTAAGATCCCCCGCAGTCTCAACGCTGTGTGAAACAATGTTGAGACCGGAGCGTATGTCGGTGAACGATGCAATGGAGTCCTTTGGTAAAAATGTCAAGAAATTGGGCACTTGTAGGAACATGAAGAACGCGAACCTCGCCAAGAGCCACCTTTTCACGAACAAAGTGAATGTCAATCTCAATGTGCTTTGTGCGACGATGTTGAATCGGATTGGAAGCCATGTATACCGCAGAGATGTTATCACAAGAAACAATGGTAGCACGTGGGAGCGGACGATGAAGTTCAATGAGAAGCTGCCGTAGCCACACCGCCGCCACAGCGTGAGCAACCGCCCTATACTCAGCCTCGTGAAGACCCGGAAGCATTACACCTTTTAGAACACCAAGAAACAAGATTATCACCCAAATAAACGCAAAATCCGGATGTAGATCGTCGAGTATCCGGACAACCTGCCCTACTGCATTAGAATAAACCTCAAGCTTGTAGGTGAAGAAGAATTAATAAGGAGACCGTGATCAAGAGTACCTTTTAAATAGCGGAGAATGCGTCTAACATGAGCCGATGAGGAGCACGAGGATCATGCATAAAGAGACAAAGCTTGCTGAACTGAATAGGAGATTTCGTGACGAGTAAGAGTGGCATATTGAAGAGCGCCAGTGATGCTACGATATAAAAGTAGGATCGGAAGAGGATCACCATCACCGACAGCTTAGCACCAACGCCGGCCGAGTACGAGAGGGTTGACAATCGGACATACCGTAACGAGAAAGCAAGTCCAAAATGTATGACCGTTGAGAAAGAAAGAGGGAAGATTTTAAAGTAGAAACATGAATACCTAGAAAATGATGAAGAGGACCAAGATCGGTCATGGAAAACTCCCGATTGAGAGAAGAGATGGTATGTTGAAGAAAAGAATCAAGACTAGCCGTGAGAATGATATCATCAACATAAAGCAAGAGGTAGGCGGTGTGAGTAGAAGACCGATAAACAAAGAGAGAAGAATCGGATTTGGAGGAATAAAGCCTATGGTTTGAATAAAAGTAGCAAAGCATTGAAACCATGCGCGAGGAGCTTGTTTAAGGCCATAAAGAGATTTGTTGAGGAGACAAACAAAATTTGGAGATGAGGGATTCTCAAAACCAGAGGGTTGCTGACAATAAACAATTTCATTGAGAGTGCCATGAAGAAAAGCATTTTTAACATCAAGTTGATGAATAGGCCAAGAAGAGGAACGGCAAGACTAAGAACAACACGAATAGTGCTTGGTTTAACAACAGGAGAAAAAGTCTCATCAAAGTCAATACCAGGCTGTTGGGAGAAACCACGACACACCCAACGAGCTTTGTAACGAGCGAGAGTGCCATCGGAATGAAATTTATGACGAAAAAACCATTTGCCGTAAACAATGTTAACACTGTGGAGGTTTGGGAACAAGAGTCCATGTATTATTTTGTCAAGAGCTTCAAATTCATCGCAAGATAGCGTAAAGCCAGAGAGGGTCAAGAAGAGCTCGCTTATAACTGGTTGGAATAGGAGAGATGGTTGGGGTGGCGGTAAGATTGAGACGCTTTGGTGGGGAGAAGAACTGCTTTCCACGGTGCACATGACATGATCATTGGTGAGCGGTGGTATAAGAACGGCATTGGGTGGCGGTGGGTTTTCGGTTGAAGAGGACGGTGAGGAAGAAGAATCAGAGGTGGTGGGTGTCGAGGGGTTGCTGTGGTAGGATGTGGTGAGGGAAAGACGGTCAAGAGGATGCAGCTATGGAGAGGTGGGGACGGGCAGGAGGGTGGCTAACGTTGGGCGATTCCGCTGAGAGACTAACAAGATTCCATGGCAGCAAGAGAGATGACCGAAGGCCGAACTAGGGAAGGGGTTTTGGTGGTGGCGGATTGTGGTGGAATTGGTGTTGTGGTTGTAGTGACAGAAAAAGGAAAAGTATTTTCATTGAATGTGACATGACGAGAGAGAATGATACGACCAGAAGATGGTTCGAAAAAACGATATCCTTTGTGATCATCAGAAAGACCAAGGTGAATGCAAGGTAGTGAGCGTGGTTCTAGTTTGTTGGAGGCGGTAGAGGCGATGTTGGGAAAGCATAGACAGCCAAAAACACGCAGAAAAGAATAGTCGGGTGGGAGAGAAAAGAGATTGGAAAGGCGAATAAAGAGGGCAAGTTTTAGTTGGTCGAATATTAAGAAGGAGTGTATGGCGGGAAGGGCTTCAACCCAAAACGGGAAGGAAGAGAGGCTTGTAAAAGCAATGTGCGAAGAACATCATTAATAGAGCGAAGACAGCGTTCAGCTTTACCATTTTGAGAAGATGTATAAGGGCATGAAAAGTGAAGAAGAATGCCTTGGGACAGAAAGAAGGTGCGGTTTTGGGTGTTATCAAATTCACGACCGTTATCACATTGAATAAATCGAATTGGCAAGCCAAAGTGTGTGATTACATATTGTCGAAAGTTGAGAAAGATTGCGTACTTCAGATTTAGCGGAGAGGAAAGGTCCAAGTATAGTGAGAATAATCATCCAAAATCACAAGATAATATTTATAAGCGTAAACACTAGGGACTGGGAGGTCCATAAATCACAAGTGAAGTAACTCAAAAGGAAAAGTACTAATGGTAGTAGAGGTTCCAAAAGGTAATCTAACATGTTTGCCGCATTGACATGCATTACGTAGAGAGGGATTATGGGGACTGCTAGAACTAGGGATACAAAATTCTTGGAGTAAAGACGCCAAAGTGTTTTTTTGGGATGACCGAGGCGACGATGCCATAGATCAATCGGATGCGAGCATGGCACGAGGGTGGATGTGGGCGCCATGAAGAGGATAAAGATCGCCTGCTATTGTACCGAGCGAGGACCGCCCCGTTGTCGATTCTTCACAGACAAACCAAAAGGGTCAAAGGCCAGGATAACTTTGTTGTCAATGCAAAATTGTCTAACAGAAATAAGATTTTGATGATGGAAGGAACCACGAGAATATTGCGGAGAAGAAAATTGGCATGAGAGGAAGGGATGTAAGAGTGACCGGTGCATGAAACAAGGATGGTGGAGCCATCGCCAATGGTGATAGTGGAAAAAGCAGAAGGAAAACAAGCTGACAATAAATTCATATTTGAAGACATATGCATTGATGCACCATAATCGAAAATCCAATCCGTACCTACGTCATTGAGGACAAAACTGTTCATGGCGTTGATGAAGGCGGCTTGGTCCCAAGCCGGCTGTTGGGGAGGAGCAGAGGGGCCAGGAGCTTGCATGTTGACGTAGGGGATAGCGGATGGGTAGTATGCGATTGGGGCCTGCATGTTGCCGTGAGAAGACCGGCATGGTGTTGGAGGGCGACGGCGGTCTGGTGTCTTTGGTAGGCGGAGTGGGAGTGGCGGTGTAGACGTGCGCCGGTGGCCTGGGTCCAAGGAGTCCCGGAGAGCCGGTGGCTGGACGAAGACCGGGGCTCCACGTGCACGTGTACGCAGGAGGGGCACCATACGGCGAGGGGGCCGACCAAGGCATCGACCAAGCCTGGACGAGGCCAGTCCAAGGATCACGCTGAGGAGGCCATGACGACGGAGCTGGTGGCGCGAGCAAGTGGATGACGGGTTTGGGGGAGGTGTTTGGGTAGTTGTAGAGGAAGAGGTAGGGATGGGCGCCGCCGTGGAACTCGCCATGGAGAAGAGGGGGCCGAATCGGCCGGGCGGGCGGCGCAGTGGCGGAGCCATACCAAAGTGGAAAACCTAGGCGTCAGAGACCATGATAGATTGAGATATTGGAGAAGTAATTGTTGTATTGATTGGGGCCTCAAGGGTTGTTTATATAGATTACAAAGCTTGGACTCCAAGACTAGACTAATAGAGATAGATTACAATACGAATAGACTTTATACTCTAAGAGGAACAACTCATGAAATACTCCGGATGGGTAAAAAAGAATTCTCACAATCGAAAACAATTATGAGAGGATGGCATCAAGCTAGAACCATGAATCTTGAAGAGAGTGGACCAAGATTTTAGGAGAAATATCTACCTCGATCTTGAAATGTTGAGAATGATGACGAGAAACACCACCATGAATTGTTGAGGCACTCCGGAATGAAAATTGGAAAGGTTGAACCAACGATGAAAAGAATTTGAAAGATCTTGGAGAAAGACATATGACTGATGATAACCCATTCTTACGTCAAACTTTGAAAAGAATTTTAGAAGCTCCGGGAAAATTAGAAGAGTCAAGTAAGAACCTGGGAAAAGACCTATGGGTTAGGGCCCACTCAAAAAAACCACCGTTGAACGATTACTTGAAAAGAGAGATTGCACTGGTTGAATTAAATGGCTTGAATGAGATAGCACCCTCGAAATAGCTTGAACGGATTAAGAATGGAAATGCGAATCTTCTGAGATATCTTCCGTACTCCGGAACACATGAATAGAGAGAAGAGCACGATTATGAGATGCTTAGATAAGAACTTCCAACATGGAAATCATGTGAAACAAGAGGAAGAGATATGATCAACAATGAAGCTTGACTTTTAGACCACCGTGAAAAAATAGAATGAAGAATGATGAACTTGAAACTTCCTTAGCATCTTCCTGAGAATCACCGGATAAGAACATTGAAAGAAAAGAATGAAGAGACTTGACATCAATAAGATGGATACCTGATTAGAAATATGAGTCCTTGAAGAAAAAGGGTGGGAGGGTGGGAAAAACAAAGGCAACTTGGGACGGATGAAACGAACACCATTGAGAAAAAGCTTAGAATTGATCTTGCAAATGTTGAAATGATCGGATCCACTTGAAGAGAAGCACGCCGGTTGGAAAATAGAATTGACATGACATTCTCGATTATCATGAAGGATTAGTATTCACATAGAAATATGAGGACACCGCTTAGAATAAGGTATGGAATCACCACTTGACTTTGAAGCAACTAATACCACAAACCAAAACAAAACAAAGGATTGGCTTAGGTAATAAGCCGGAAACAAACATATGATAGATCCCATATCATATCATGTGTCTGTTGGAAAGATAATCTAAGAGCTACTTGAATTCCCACTTATAAACTCCCGAAACTTTCTCGTTATGCAATCAGGTGTTGGGGATATAGGGGACACAAAATATATCACCCAAATTAATAATACCTAGATCCAGCTGTATCCATCCTTCAACACATAACCAAGAAACCTTCGGAAATCGTTTACCTCAACCTTCAAAAAGCATCTGTTATACGAGTTATGGCAATACTCCCGAAATCCCAACCCAGTACTGGGTGGCGTCGAGGTGTTCTCACCAACAACTTCATAAAAGAGATTTTCGATGTCGGCGAAACTCAGGTATTCCAGAACTGCAACGATAAAATTGTGACGACAACACCTCGAGCTCAACTCCCGTGACACCGCCACAACCCCTTAATGTCGAGGCACCAAGAATAATGTTCTCGTCACAAAACCGTCGGAACGATTCCAAGATACCCGCGTGATCCTAAAAAAAATTAGTGAAATTTGAGGAGAGTAGAGTCAAAACTTCTACGTCAAGGGGCCTCACCAGAGCGACGAAGGGACTGAGGAGTAAAAAGAATCCTACTCTCTGATATGTATAATCCTAAGACTCAAATATTTTTTTCTAGACTCAACAACGCCAGCGATTCGATCAAGCAGGGGGCTCCTAAGTCGGGGATGGCTCTGATTACCAACTTGTAACGCCCACGATGCGGCTATATCTCTTACGTGTCGAGGCACGAGGCATAACCGCATTGTAGGTTTTGTCGCAAGAAGGGTCATCTTCACACAATCCCATGTAATGAACAAGAATGGGATAAAGAGTTGGCTTACAATCGCCACTTCACACAAAACATAAATTAAACATACATCATTCAGAGTACAAGCAAGGTCCGACTACGAAACCAAAATAAAAGAAGACAACCCCAAATGCTAGATCCCCGATCGTCCCAACTAGGCTCCACTACTGATCATCAGGAAATGAAACATAGTAACGACCGAGTTCCTCATCGAACTCCCACTTGAGCTCGGTTGCATCACCTATACTGGCATCGTCGGCACCTGCAACTGTTTTGGTAGAATCTGTGAGTCATGAGGACTCAGCAATCTCACACCCGCGAGATCAAGATATTTAAGCTTATAGGAAGGATGGGGTAATGAGGTGGAGCTGCAGCAAGCACTAAGCATATATGGTGGCTAACATACGAAAAAAAGAGCGAGAAAAGAAGCAAAGCATGGTCGTGAAGCTAGAAGTGATCAAGAAGTGATCCTGGAACTATTTATGTTCATGCATAACTCAAAACCGTGTTCACTTTCCAGACTCCGCCGAAAAGAGACCATCACGGCTACACACGCGGTTGATGTATTTTAAATAAATCAAGTGTCAAGTTCTCTACAACCGGACATTAACAAATTCCCATCTGCCTCATAACCGCGGGCACGGCTTTCGAAAGATAATACCCTGCAGGGGTGTCCCAACTTAGCCCATTATAAGCTCTCACGGTCAAGGAAGGATATTCCTTCTCCCGGGAAGACCCGATCGATCTCGAATCCCGTTTACAAGACATTTCGACAATGGTAAAACAAGACCAGCAAGACCACCCGACTGTGCCGACAAATCCCGATAGGAGCTGCACATATCTCGTTCTCAGGGCACACCGGATAAGCGAAGCATACATGTACCAACGTAACCCAAGTTGCCTAGGGACGGTCCCGCACGGTGCTCTAATTTGGACCAACACTCAGAGGAGCACTGGCCCGGGGGGGTTAAAATAAAGTTGACCCTCGGGCTCGCGAAAACCCAAGGGAAAAAGGCTTAGGTAGGCAAATGTAAAACCAAGGTTGGGCCTTGCTGGAGGAGTTTTATTCAAGGCGAACTGTCAAGGGGGTCCCATAAATCAGCCAACCGCGTAAGGAATGCAAATCAAGGAACATAACACCGATATGACGGAAACTAGGGCGGCATGAGTGGAACAAAACACCAGGCATAAGGCCGAGCCTTCCACCATTTACCAAGTATATAGATGCATTAATTAAAATAAGAGATATTGTGATATCCCGAAATATCCATGTTCCAACATGGAACCAAGTTCAACTTCACCTGCAACTAACAACGCTATAAGAGGGGCTGAGCAAAACCGGTAACATAGCCAAACAACGGTTTGCTAGGAAAGCATGGTTAGAGGTTTGACATGGCAACATGGGAGGCATGATATAGCAAGTGGTAGGTATCGCGGCATAGCAATAGAGCGAACAACTAGCAAGCAAAGATAGAAGTGATTTCGAGGGTATGGTCATCTTGCCTGAGATCCCGCAAGGAAGAGGAACGAGTCCATGAAGAAGACAAACGGACGTAGTCGAACGAATCCTCACAACTCCGGAACAAAACCGAAGCTAACGAGAGAAGCAACCCGGCAAGAAACAAACAACATAGTAAACACACAATCATAAACATGGCATGATGCACAATCAAGTATGATGCATGTCTGATTTAAATGAGGCATGACATGGCAAAGTGCAACAAACAATACTACAAATTAAGTGGAGTTCAATATGCAACGAGTTGCATATTGACGAAACACCACATGACTCATTTAGTTCTCTCTCGGTTATGTACCAAACAATATTAAATGTTGTTAAACATGGCAAGAGGTGAAGCACAATAAAACTACCTATCTAGGCAAGTTTAAATGAGGCCGGAACAACAAACAACTATTTCGGAAAATCCCCATATGTCATATTTCGAATTTGCTACTGTTTTTCCTAAAAACATATTTTATTGTTGTTAAACAGGAAAATAAAGTGCAACATGTTAATTTATGCATTTTTCCACCCCATTTACATATAAAGTTTATTAAATTTGGAGCTACGGTTATTTAGTTATGAGATACATCATTTTAGCATGGCATTTAGCAAAATAAATGCAAAAAACATTTTAAACATTTTTAGCATGAATGACAGCAGCACATTATGAAACTAGACAAAATTCTAAGCATTTTACATGTATAAGTTATTTACAAATGATGCACGGTTCTGGAATAATTATATGCATGATGTTGAGGGTTTTTCTGTAAAACTGCAGTCTCTGGATAATGTCTAAATACGCAGGCAATGAAAAAAACACATCACGGGCCGAAACTAGCTGGCCCAACAAAGCACAGGGTGAGGCGCTAGATCTGAATCTCACCAGGCCTCATGGGCCGGCTCGGTGGGGAGGCTGGCTTGGATCGATCGATGAAGGGGATCGAGCGGGCTGGAGGTCAACGCACGGCCGAGGAGACTTGGCGCTGGTCATCCTCCTCACACGCAGAAGCAGGGGAACAGCGCGACGATGAAGAGGCCAGGCGCACCAGCGCGATGCAGAGGAGGCGCTGCAATGAACTTGGCGAGGCGGGCGGCGGCAGGCTTGCCGGCGGCGCCCTGGAGGCGGAGACGAGGCCGAAGACACGGGGCCGCGTCGGATCTGTCGGAGACGGCCACGAACAGAGCAGAGCGGCGGCGGGAGCTGCAAGGCCATGGCGGTGGAGAAATTCAGACAAGAGGCTGAGAGATGAATACAAAGGGACGAGGAAGAACGAGGGAAGGAGGCGGGGCATGGCGCTGGACCTGGTCCTGCTGCAGGGGTCGACGAGGAAGACGGGACGCGGTTCAGGCGGTTGGGTTCACCGGAGCTCGGACGTTTGACAAGGCGGTGAGATCCGGCTGGGGTTTCGTTCCTGCCGGAATGGAGGCGGTGCAGCAGCAAGGTGAGGAGCGCCGGGCGCTGCTTGGCTTCTTGGGCTCGAGGAGAAAGCAGAGGAGGAGCTCCTCTCTTGTGGGCTTGATCGAGGCAAGGAGGAGGATTTGGTGGTGGCTGGTTGGTGGATTGGGAGGAGGCTGCGGGATTGGCCCGATGGAGAATACGGGGAGAGGAGGTGGGTGCATCGGGATGGATCCCGAGGAAGATAGTGGCGGCGGTCGAGAGGAATCGATGGGACATCTCCCTACATTCTAGGGTTGGTCTAGTTTATATAGGAAATGGATCTAAATGCAGACTAAAGGAAGCACTTTGATCTAAATCGAACGACTGAGGAAAATATAGGTTAGGAAGCCCAATTAAGAAAACGGAGATGTTTTAGGGATGTTAGGCATAAACTGAAAGCAACGGTGATGACTGAGCAGTTCGGGTTCGGGGAAGTTTCGGGCGAGCAAGCGAGGGGTTCGAGCATTGAGCAAAGAGATTAAGAGGCCAGACAAGAGGGACTCGAAAAACCCGGTTGGTCTCAGAACGGTCAATGGAGAGACGCGGCAACTACGAACGAACTAAGAGTTTTAAGAAAACATGCGGATGCGATGTGGATGATGCAATGATGAATGCAATAAATAAATAAATAAATAAATAACACAGCAGACTCGCAAAACAAGGAAGGCATCTGGAGCATCGGTCTTGGGGCGTTACAGTGTCCTCCATAAGCCTCGGAGTGACACTTGCGAAGGATCCATTCCTATTCATGCTCAGGTACACAACATCTAATAATACCATCTACTCCTTCTTTATAAAGGTGTGGGTCATCCCAAAAGTAATGTCTTAAATCATAGAAAAACTTTTTCTTTTGCTGGTATGTGAAACTAGGTGGTATAAACTTGGCAACAATGTAATTAGCATAATCAGCATACCATGGAGCAGTACGAGAAACATATATGACAGCTAATTGTTCATCAGGAAAGCTATCATCAATAGGTAGTGGGTCATCAAGAACATTCTCTAACCTAGACAAGTTGTCTGCAACGGGGTTCTCGGCTCCCTTTCTATCAATAATATGTAAATCAAATTCTTGTAGTAGGAGAACCCATCTAATAAGTCTAGGTTTAGCATCTTTGTTTTCCATAAGGTATTTAATAGCAGCATGATCAGTGTGAATAGTTACTTTAGAATCAACAATATAAGGTCTGAACTTATCACAAGCAAATACAACTGCTAAAAATTCTTTTTCAGTAGTAGCATAATTTCTCTGGGCACTATCTAGAGATTTACTAGCATATTGGATAACATTTAATTTCTTATCAACTCTTTGTCCTAGAACAGCACCTACAGCATAATCACTAGCATCACACATAATTTCAAAAGGTAAATTCGGTCGGTGGTTGAACAATGGGTGCAGAAATCAAGGCTTTCTTAAGTATTTCAAATGCTTCTACACAATCATCATCAAAGACAAAAGGAACATCTTTTTGTAAGAGATTAGTCAGAGGCCTAGAAATTTTTGAAAAGACCATAATGAACCTCCTATAAAAACCGGCATGACCAAGGAAACTTCTTATACCTTTAATGTCCTTAGGACACGACATCTTTTCAATAGCATCAACTTTAGCTTTATCAACTTCAATACCTCTTTAAATTTTATGCCCCAAGACAATGCCTTCATTAACCATAAGGTGGCACTTCTCCCAATTCAAGACAAGATTAGTTTCTTCACATCTCTGCAAAACTCGATCAAGGTTGCTTAAGCAATCATCAAAAGAAGTTCCATATACGGAAAAATCATCCATGAAAACCTCCACAATCTTTTCACAAAAGTCAGAGAATATAGCAGTCATACATCTTTCAAAGGTAGCAGGTGCATTGCATAAACCAAAGGGCATACGTCTACAAGCAAACGTACCGAAAGGGCAAGTAAAGGTGGTCTTTTCTTGATCCTCTTTTGACACAGGTAATTGAGAGAAACCAGAATAACCGTTTAGAAAGCAAAAATGTGTATGTTTGGATAGTCTTTCTAGCATTTGACCAATAAAAGGTAAAGGGTAATGATCCTTTTTAGTAGCTTTATTTAGTTTGCGGAAATTAATTACCATTCTATAACCTGTAACAATTCTATGTGGGACCAATTCATCTTTATCATTAGGAACAACAGTAATACCTCCCTTCTTAGGGACACAATGGACAAGACTTACCCACTGACTATCAGCAACGGGATAAATTATACCTGCCTCCAGAAGCTTTAGTATTTCTTTTCTTACCACTTCTTTCATCTTAGGATTTAACCGTCGCTAGTGATCAAAAACCGGTTTAGCGTCTTTCTCCAATTTAATTTTGTGTTGGCATAGAGTGGGACTAATGCCCTTAAGATCATCAAGAGTATATCCAATAGCGGCACGGTGCTTCTTCAGAGTTTTCAATAATTTCTCTTCTTCCTGCTCTGAAAGGTTAGCACTAATAATAAAAGGATATATCTTCTTTTCATCAAGATAAGCATATTTAAGAGTATCAGGTAATGGTTTAAGCTCAAACACGGGATCACCCTTGGTTGGAGGAGGATCCCCTAGAATCTCAACAAGCAAATTGTGTTTCAAAATAGGTCCCTGTTTAAAGAATACTTCATCTATTTACCTTCTTTCATTCATAAACATATCATTTTCATGGTCTAGCAAATATTGTTCTAAAGGATCATTAGGAGGCACGGCAATAGAAGCAAGACCAATAATTTCATCTTTACTAGGCAATTCTTTATCATGGGGTTGTCTACGAAATTTGGCGAAATTAAAATCATGAGACATATCCCCTAAACCAACAGAAACAATATCCTTTTTGCAGTCTATCTTAGCATTAACAGTATTCAAGAAGGGCCTACCAAATATAATGGGACAAAAGTTATCTTGTGGGGAAGAAAGAACAAGAAAATCAGTAGGATATTTAATTTTCCCACACAAGACTTCAACATCTCTAACAATCCCAACCGGTGACATAGTATCTCTATTGGCAAGCTTAATAGTAACATTAATATCTTCTATCTCAGCAGGTGCAATATCATGCATAATTTCTTCATATAAGGTGTAAGGTATTGCACTGACACTAGCACCCATATCACATAAGCCATTGTAACAATGATCTCCTATTTTAACAGAGATAACAGGCATGCCTACAACAGGTCTATGTTTATCTTTGGTATCAGGTTTAGCAATTCTAGCAGCTTCATCACAGAAGTAAATAACATGCCCATCAATATTATCGACCAAGAGATCTTTAACCATAGCAATACTATGTTCAACTTTAATCTGCTCAGGGGGTGTAGGTAGTCCTAGTATTACTCTTATGAACCACAGTTGAAGCTTTAGAATGATCCTTTATTCTAACAGGGAAAGGTGGTTTCTCAATATAAGCGGTAGGAACAATAGGATCAACATTACAAGTAATAGTCTTTACTTCAACTTTAATAGATTCAACTACTTTTACTTCAATGGGAGGATGATATTTAAACCACTTCTCCTTAGGAAGATCAACACGAGTAGCAAATGATTCACAGAAAGAAGCTACTATCTCATAGTCAAGTCCATATTTAGTGCTAAATTCACGAAAATCATCGGTATCCATAAAAGATTTAACACAATCAAACTTGGGTGTTATACCTGACTCCTTGCCTTCGTTGAGATCCCAATCTTCAGAGTTGTGTTTAATTCATTCCAACAAATCCCATCTAAATTCAACAGTCTTCATCATAAAAGAACCAGTACAAGAAGTATCGAGCATGGAGCGATTATTGAGAGAAAGCCGAGCATAAAAAATTTGAATAATAATTTCTCTTGAGAGCTCATGATTGGGGCATGGATATAACATTGACTTAAGCCTCCCCCAAGCTTGAGCGATGCTTTCTCCTTCGCGAGTCCAAAAATTATATATATAATTACGATCACGATGAACCAGATGCATAGGATAAAAGTTCTGATGAAATTCCAATTTCAATCTGTTGTAGTTCCATGATCCAATATCATCGCATAGCCTAAACCATGTCAATGCCTTTCCTTCAAAGATAAAGGGAAGACCTTCTTCTTGATAACATCCTCGGGCATACCCGCAAGCTTAAATAATCCACAAACTTCATCCACATAGATTAGGTGCAAATCAGGGTGTACTGTTCCATCTCGTAAAAGGATTAGCTAGCAGCTTTCTATCATACCCAAGGAATTTCAAAGTAAACATTTTTAGTAGGTTCAAGAGGTTGAGGAGCAACTTTTTGTTTCACCGGTCGGGGTGAAGATACCCCAAACAAGCCCCTCAAAGGATTACTTTCCATAGTAACAAGTGACAGTAAATTTCAGCACACTATATAAATTTTTCCTTACCAAAGGCACTTCACTCCCCGGCAACGGCGCCAGTGTCGGATTTAGGGTTCCGGCAAAACCCTTGATGTTCGAACACTGGGGTGCACATGAAGATCTCTCCTCTCCCACGCTCTCACACTCCACGATCTCACGGACTAGCTCGCCGAACCCAAAGAACACGAGGACACAAGATTTATACTGGTTAGGGCCACCGTTGTGGTGTAATACCCTACTCCAGTGTGGTGGTGGTGGATTGCCTCTTGGGCTGAGGATGAACAGTACAAGGGAAGAACAGCCTCCTGAGGAGAGGTGTTCTTGTGCTTGGTGAGCTGGTGTGTGGGTGAGGATCGCTCAAGATGAGTTCTGGTGGGTGAGGATCCGATGCCTCCTACTGTGGTGACTAGTCCTATTTATAGAGGCCCTGGTCCTCTTCCCAAATATTGAGTGGGAAGGGATGCCACAACGGCCAATTTTAAAGGGGACAACTAGTACAAGCTATCCTAACAAAAGTAGTCTTCGCCTGCCAAAGGCTCTGGTGGTGACGCCGTCTTGGGCTCCATGATGACCTCCGTCATGCCGTTCTACTAGTCCTGGTCTTGTTGCACTGATATGGAAACGTTTGCTTGACGCCTCGGTACTCCTCACCTGCGCTTGCCTCCTTAGCTCCAAAGAGGAAGCAAGGACACTGTGCGCGCTGGCGCCCGCCTGGCCTTGGTCGTCATGGCTCACGTCATGAGAACCTCACGAGGTTTGCCTTGACCTCTCCGCCCCTCGTGAGCCAGCCTATTGAGGCCGCTCCCAAGGAGGGTCTTGTGTCGTCCGCCTCGCGAGGCTTGGCCCCTCGCGAGGGTCTTGATTGCTTGTTGGTGAAGATGGGCCATACGGGCCCGCTTGTGGAGCCATGTCGTGGGCCGCAAGCAGGCAAGTCTGGGGACCCCCATTCCCAGAACACCGACAGTAGCCCCCGGGCCCAAGACGTGCTCGGACTTGGCTTCGAGGCGAAGCCAAAGGGCAAGTGCGAAGTGCCGCGGGCCCTAACAGCCTGCGGCCTTGGTCAACGCGCGGCGGTTGATTGGACGTGGGCATCTCCACTTCCCCATGTAGCCTTGATACCTGCCTGGCTAGGCGGCCACCACGGTCTACACGGTTTCCCTCCCATCGCTGCGGCGCACTCCCCCGATTCTTCCGCTTCCTCGGAGCTCAACCCCTTCCTCCAATCTAATCTGAGCTCAGTCCTCCCGTCGCCATGGCACCGGATCAAACGGAGAAAGGTAAGAAGCCCCTGTCCTCCACCGAACCACGTCCGGCCGTTGAGCCTGCCGTCGGCAGGTCACTGGTGCTCAACCAAGAAGCCCTGGACAAGGTGCGCCCCATGCTCGCCTCCAGCTTCAATGAATGGGGCAGGACGGTGGCCTGGCCCGTGTCTCGAGCTCGTGTCGACAGGACGGCCACCAAGGTCCCATTCTTCATCAACGCCCTCTGGGCTGGCCTGGTTCCTCCTTTCTCCGCCTTCTTCAACGCTGTGCTTGCCCATTATCAGATCCACATGCTGCACCGATCCCCAATCTGTGACCCTTCGCTGTCTTCGCCTTTGTTTGCGAGGCCATGGTGGGCATTGCTCCTTCCATGGCCCTTCTCCGCCACTTGTTCTCGTTGCACCTGATTGATCCCCGGCAGAGCTCGGGATGCCTGAGCTTCCAGGCCATGGCGGCGACGGCCGGCGCGGGGATTGACTTTGAGCTTCCACATCCACGAGCGAGTTTCAGACATGGTGGGTATTTGTTGATGTCGGAGTGCTCAGCCCCTGCTCTCTTCTCCTTCTGCACCCGCCATTCCCAACTCCGGTTGGTGCCACCAAAGGCTCGCCGATCCACGCCTTGCCTCCGGCTGGCTCAGGCTGAAGAGGCTGAAAGACCATGGCGTGATTGCGCCTATGGTGGTGAAGGAGTTCGTCCGGCGCTGAGTTGCTCCGCTTCAGTAACATTCTCGACCGATGTGGACCTTGCTCAACAGCAATGATCACATGAGACTTCAGGAGTCCGGGCTCCCTCTTGAGTCACGGCGAACGGTGCTCGCGGTCCTGACGGGCGTCTCGTTGCCCGACGACATGCCAGGGAAGAGTTGTCTTCTGTACCGCTGCTTGAACAAGGTGGAATTGAGCAGATGCCCTCTTTTGATGAGTGGGGGCCGCGTCCAGTCGGCCTTGTGGGGCCCCGCGAGAACCCCATCATCGTGGTTTCTCTCCTTGCCACCAGCCCCGACCTTGCCCCAAGAGTGGACGCTGGGGGGCAAGCACCGTCGGAGGCCGAGGGCACGAGTGCCGAGGTGTCGATGCCGCCTGAGGCTCCCGAGGCGTCATGCTCGGGAACCCGTGATCCCTATGCTGGGGCGGCAGCTGAAGGGACGATGCAGTCCGCTACTCCTGAGGTCGAAGCTCCTGAGGCCTCGGCAGGTTGTCGTGAGGCGGAGCCCGATAACTTCCCCCAGCTTGGCGCTCCTGAGGTGGTCTCCTTGGGTGCTTCTCCAGCTTCGCCCTGCGATGGTCGCCACGTCCAACGCTTCGGTCGGCTCCGCGTGAACTTTGAGGAGCTCCGCAAGAGGAAGGGATCCCCAAGCTGCAGCAGTGGCGCCTTCGGGTCGTTGAAGCGGAGGAAGTATATCGCCATCGATGAGTAAGTACCTTATCTCTGTCATTCCTTGTGCGCCGCTTCCCTTCCTGATGGTGGTTTCCCAGGGTCCCTTCCGCCAAGGCCACGGGGCCTCCTGAGGGGCATCCTCCCCTCGCTTCGTCTCCCCCGCCAGCTTCGAGCGCCCCAAGCCTGCACGCCGCCCCTGGCGCGGGGTCCACCGGAGGAGCAAGCCTGCCGGCGGGGCGCCTTGAGCTTGTGCCTTTGTCGTCTCCCCCTTGCAGCCTTGCTTGGAGCTCGGCGCGCGTACCAAGGGCCCCTCCTCTAATCGTGGATGATGGTTGGTTGGCTTCGATCCTGGGATCCTCTTCAAGCGGCGGGTCACTACTCATCCGGGCCCCTCACGAGGCTTGGCAGGCAGCCGGGCGGGCGCCAGCCCCCAGCCCCATGCTGAAAGGGGTCGAGCCGTCCCCGGCCCCGTCCGCGTCCCATGCGGTGGAGAACGGAGTCGACAGCGTGCTTAGATCGGTGCACGAGCGGAGTGTCGTCCGCCACGAGCTCTTTCGGGATGCGATGGGCGCGATGAACCGGCTCGGTGAAGAACTCACGGACGTAGACGCGTGCCTTGTGGCCGAGGGTCTCCGGTTGTTGGAGGAGCAGCACAAGCTGAAGGTGGCCATCAACCTCGGGCGCCACCGGCGTGAGCTTGATGATGCGAAGGCCGAGGCATCCCTCGCAACCTCGCGCGAGGCCTGTTCCCGAGCCTTGGAAGAAGCCCGGGAAGCTGACCGACGTCGCGAGATCACGGAGAAACGCTGGTGGGAGCTCCAAGCCTGGAGCCCCTCCTTGGAGCAGCAGGTGGAGGTGCGCCAAGCCGCCCTTGCATCGATGTGGGGGACGCCTGCCGAGGAGGAAGAGATCCTGAAGCATGAGGAAGCGTTGGCGCTACAAGCTATGAAGCGCGGCCTTGAGCTTGAGTGGTTGGAGACGAGGGAGCGCCAAGTCACCCAAGCGGAAGATGTTGTTGGTGCGCGCGAGGACCGGGTCCAGTGGGAGGTCGGCCGTCGCATGGCCGAGGCTCGTGCAGATCTTGTGGGCAGGTATGACTTGAAGTTGAAGCGCGTTGAAGCCGAGGCTGCGGGTAGGACTGCTACCCTCGAGTGTAAGCTGGTTGAGGCGGAGCGGCGCGAGGAGGCCGCCGCAGCCGCCGTGGTCTCGGCGCAGGCTGAACTAGCCTCCGCCCGCACCAAGCTGCTCCCTCTTCAGCAACGGGTTGACGATGCCGAGTCCGTCGCGTGGCAGAATAGGGAGGAAGTGCTTCAGCGGCGGACACTGGAGCGCGTGCACGCCCCCATGCTCCAGGGCCTCAGGAACCGGGCCAACATTGCACTGGGACACATCTGCGATGAAAATGCCCCTCATCCCCACGCGGACGACTACGCTAGTCACCTCCGCTTCTTCACCGAGGTGGTCACGTGCCTGGAGAACTGTTCCGAGAGAGCTCGCCAGCTTGTTGAAGAGAGGAGCCGCAGCCTGCTCGAGCGCGTGTTCTCCCGCGTCTTCAGCCATCTCCAGAATACCTATCCCAATTTTGACTTTGACACCACCATTGCCCCAGTTCCGGAGGCCATCCGGGGTGACCTGGCGCAGTGGGTGGAAGACAACATGGACGCGTTGGTCAGGGCCTTCATCTCCGAGGACGACGCAGTGGTGGTCGCGGTGGACGAAGGCAACGTGGTTGACGATGGTGATGGCGGCGCCGTTGAAGGTGATAGTGATGCCGGCGATGGTGACAGCGACGCGAGCATCGCGTCTGAAGGCGACCCGAGGGACGCGGCGAGCGACATGTCCGATTGATTTCGTGTTTCCCTACTATTTATCCTGCACGCAAAAGCTCGGGCGCAGCCCCAAAGGTTGTAAGAGCATTTTGGGAGGGGAAGCCCCTCATGTAAACAAATTACTGCCCTTATTCTTTTAAGCCGAGTTGAATATGTGCCTTCATGAGCTCGTGAGTCTCGTGGTGAGTTGCTGTTGTGATTTACCTTAACCTGGGTAAGTTCCGAACTGGCTCGCGGGGTCGTGAGTTTTTGAGGAGCCCCTGATGGGCCTTCTGATCCATCTGAGAGGGCCTCGCGAGAGGCATGCGCCAGCCGCGGCATGACCTGCATGTGGTGCGCGTGTGTTGTGTCCAGCCCCGCTCGCGAGGGGCTCGCGAGGGGGAGGCAGTAAGCGCGGGCTCCAAAATAAGGCAAGAACCAGATTGCAAGAAATAGCACGAACGATAAAAGGCACCCCCCGTGCGCATCAACGAAAACTCAACTCCAACTTAAATCCAAAGCCAGAAAGCAAGGCTACAGAAAAGAGGTTTAAAAGCAAATGACTGCGTCCGGAGCCTAGTCTAGTCTTCTTGTCTTCAGGTCTTCTCACCAGCGTGGAGCTAAGTGCTGCCACTAGGACGTGGGAGGGAGCCCCCGAGGCCCGAGGGCGGCACTCCTGAGGCTCCGAGGCATGTACAGCCCCACTCATTATTACGTGAGAGTGTCATGAGCAGAGACCTTCACAGGCGTGAGCCTTACTTCATATCGCCAGACGAGGGCCCCGCCTTGCGCCACCCTCTACCACCGTTGGGACGACCGGAAACCAGGACGGCACCAAAGGGGGCAAAGGGGACGCCAGCGGCGCCCTCGGCAACCACGGGTCCTCTATCGGGGGAGGGCTCGCCGGAGCCTCCCGGGCAACGCCTTGCTCCGCGCGATGCAGGGAGGGGCCTTGCTCCTGGCTCCCCCCATGCATCCCCCAGCGAGCCTCTCCTGGTGGGACGGGTACCACCGTGCCGAAACCGTCGCCTGGTGATGTGACCTGATTCACTTGCGATTCATGGTTAGCGTAAGCCCGCTCCTGGGAGATTAGTGGTACCCGGTAGCTGTTGTCGGCGGCATGGTTGGCGGGGCTCTCAGGCGGCTCCTGGAAGGCCTCCGCTCCTAGCGCCTCCTCTTCCCAGCCTGGCTCGAGGAACGAGCCGGGGTCGTCTTCCGGCGTGTACTCCTGGTTCATCATGCGGGGACGTAGGCCTCCGAGGCCGTTGCCCCAAAGACCTCGCCGAAGTGCCCCACGCTCTATGTCGCCCGGCCCGTCACGCCGTCCTGAGGATGGTAGGGTAGTGCCCCACTGGGGCCGTGTGCGGCAACGCTCATGCCCGCACCCATCGAGGGTGGTGCGGGTGCGATGGTGCGGCTGGCGCCGTGGGTTGCGCTGATGTCGATGAGACCCCCGGGCGCACTTTTCGGGGCACCTTGGTCGACGAGGCCCATTTGTGGGATCCGGCCGCTACAGGGCGTGAGCTGGTAGCGAAGAAGCGGCGCCCTGGCGGGCGCATCCAAAGAGAATCGGGCGACGCGTTCCAAAGAAGGTGCATCCCGGCCGCTCTCCATCAGTCGGCACCATAACAGCTCCCGCGCCACCGTGAGTGCAGCCCGCATGTTCGCCTGCTCCCGCCGGGTATGTGGCGTCGTTGTCGCGGCGTGGCTTGCGGCCCTTGCAGCAGCTCGCGCCTGTCGTGGAGTAAGGGCGGACGGTGCCTGGCCGCGCCGCCCGCGCCATGCAGCGTTAGGTGGTGCTCGTGCCGCCTGGAGCATGGGGTTGAGATCTTCCTGGGTGAACGACACCGTCCGGGCTGGCCAAGCTGCCCAGCGGTCGACGTTGGTTCTTGGGTCGCCGGACATCGGAACTACGGAGCGTCGGTGGACCAACTAGCGGAAGAGAGGCTCCGGCGCACCCCCTACCTGGCGCGTTAAATGTCGGATTTAGGGTTCCGTCAAAACCCTTGAGGTTCGAACACTGGGGTGCGCACGAAGATCTCTCCCCTCCCACACTCTCACACTCCACGATCTCACGGACTAGCTCGCCGAACCCAAAGAACACGAGGACACAAGGTTTATACTGGTTCGGGCCACCGTTGTGGTGTAATACCCTACTCCAGTGTGGTGGTGGTGGATTGCCTCTTGGGCTGAGGATGAACAGTACAAGGGAAGAACAGCCTCCTGAGAGAGGTGTTCTTGTGCTTGGTGAGCTGGTGTGTGGGTGAGGATCACTCAAGATGAGTTCTGGTGGGTGAGGATCCGATGCCTCCTACTGTGGTGACTAGTCCTATTTATAGAGGCCTGGTCCTCTTCCCAAATATTGAGCGGGAAGGGATGCCACAACGGCCAATTTGAAAGGGGACAGCTAGTACAAGCTATCCTGACAAAAGTAGTCTTCGCCTGCCAAAGGCTCTGGTGCTGACACTGTCTTGGGCTCCACGATGACCTCCGTCCAGCCGTTCTGCTGGTCCTGGTCTCGTTGCACCGATATGGAAACCTTTGCTTGACGCCTTGGTACTCCTCGCCTACGCTTACCTCCTTAGCACCAAAGAGGAAGCAAGGACACTATGCGCACTAGCGCCCTCCTGGCCTTGGTCGTCATGGCTCGCGTCATGAGAACCTCGCAAGGTTTGCCTTGCCTTGAACTCTCCGCCCCTCGCGAGCCAGCCTGGTGAGGCCGCTCCCGAGGAGGTCTTGTGTCATCCGCCTCACGAGGTTTGGCCCCTCACGAGGGTTTCGAGTGCTTATTGGTGAAGATGGGCCATACGGGCCCGCTTGTGGAGCCACGCCCTGGGCCGCAGGCAGGCAAGTCTCGGGACCCCCGTTCCTAGAACGCTGACAGCCAGAAAAGAGTCTTGATGACCCACAAGTATAGGGGATCTATCGTAGTCGTTTCGATAAGTAAGAGTGTCGAACCCAACAAGGAGCAGAAGGAAATGACAAGCGGTTTTCAGTAAGGTATCCTCTGCAAGCACTGAAATTATCGGTAACAGATAGTTTTGTGATAAGGTAATTTGTAACGTGTAACAAGTAACTAAAGTAAACAAGGTGCAGCAAGGTGGCCCAATCCTTTTTGTAGCAAAGGACAAGCCTGGACAAACTCTTACATAAAGGAAAATGCTCCCGAGGACACATGGGAATTATTGTCAAGCTACTTTTCATCACGCTCAAATGATTCGCGTTCGTTACTTTGATAATTTGATATGTGGGTGGACTGGTGCTTGGGTACTGCCCTTCCTTCGACAAGCATCCCACTTATGATTAACCCCTATTGCAAGCATCCGCAACTACAAAAGAAGTATTAAGGTAAACCTCACCATAGCATGAAACATATGGATCCAGATCAGCCCCTTACGAAGCAACGCATAAACTAGGGTTTAAGCTTCTGTCACTCTAGCAACCCATCATCTACTTATTACTTCCCAATGCCTTCCCCTAGGCCCAAATAATGGTGAAGTGTCATGTAGTCGACGTTCACATAACACCACTAGAGGAAAGACAACATACACTCATCAAAATGTCGAACGAATACCAAATTCACATGACTACTTATAGCAAGACTTCTCCCATGTCCTCAGGAACAAACGTAACTACTCACAAATCATATTCATGTTCATAATCAGAGGGGTATTAATATGCATAAAGGATCTTAACATATGATCTTCCACCGAATAAACCAACTAGCATCAACTACAAGGAGTAATCAACACTACTAGCAACCAACAGGTACCAATCTGAGGTTCTGAGACAAAGATTGGATACAAGAGATGAACTAGGGTTTGAGAGGAGATGGTGTTGGTGAAGATGTTGATGGAGATTGACCCCCTCCCAATGAGAGGATCGATGGTGATGATTTCCCCCTCCAGGAGGGATGTTTCCCCGGCATAACAGCTCCGCCGGAGCCCTAGATTGGTTCCGCCAAGGTTCCGCCTTGAGATGGCGGTGCTTCGTCCCGAAAACTTCCTTCTTATTTTTTCCCGGGCGAAAGACTTCATATAGCCAAAGATGGGCACCGGAAGCCTACCAGGGGGCCCACGAGGCAAGGGCGCGCCCCCCACCCTCGCGGATGGTGGGTGGCCCCCCTCTGGTGCTTTCTTCGCCCAATATTTTTAATATATTCCAAACCCGACTTTCGTGGAGTTTCAGGACTTTTGGAGTTGTGCGGAATAGGTCTTTAATATTTGCTCCTTTTCCATCCCAGAATTCCAGCTGCCGGCATTCTCCCTCTTTGTGTAAACCTTGTAAAATAAGAGAGAATAGGCATAAGTATTGTGACATAATGTGTAATAACAGTCCATAATGCAATAAGTATCGATATAAAAACATGATGCAAAATGGACGTATCAATCCCCATCCATCTTCATGCCCTCTGGGCTGGCCTGATTCCCCCTTTCTGCTTTCTCACTACCAAGTCCTGGCGTTGCACCTGGATCCCCAGTCCATAATTCTCCTAGTCGTCTTCGCCTTTGTCTGCGAGGCCATTGTGGGCATTGCTCCCTCCGTGGCCTTACTTCACCATTTCTTCTCACTGCATTTGACCGATGCCCGGCATCGCTCATGATGCTTGAGCTTCCAGGCCGTGGCGGCGACGGCCGGCTTGGGGATTGACTTCAAGTTTTCGCCGGCTGTGAGCGGATTCCGGAAGCGGTGGGTGTTTGTGGACGCCGGCGTGCTCAGCCCCCGGCTCTTGCTCCCGATGGCACCAACTGCTCCCAGCTCCAGCTGGGGGCACGTGAGGCTCATTGACCCGCGTCTCACACCCATTTGGCGTCGGCCGACCAGGTTGAAGGATCTTGGGGTGACAGCGCCCATGGTGGTAAAGGAGTTCATCCGGCGCTGCATCGCTCCGCTCCAGCGCCACTCTCGACCGATGTGGACCCTCTCCGGCAGCATGGACCCCATAAGACTCCACGCACCTGAGTTTCCTCCCGAGGCGTAATGGACTGTGCTTGAGTTCTTGACGGGTGACCCGACACCAGCGGATCTGCCGAAGGAGGGCTACCTCTTATACTGCTGCTCGAACAAGGTGGAGTTCACAAGGCAAATGCCCCCCTTCGACGAGTGGGGACTGTGCCTGGTCGGCCTTGAGGGGCCTCGCAAGAGCCCTGTCTTCGTGGTTCCCTTGCTCGCCGCCAGCGGGGCACTCACCCCAGAAGTGGGCGTAGGGGGGCGGCCGCTTTTGAACGCTGGTGACACGGCTGCTGAAGAACCAGTGTTGCTTGGGGCTCCTGAAGTGACGGCCACTGGGGCTTGAGAGAGCCGTCTTGAGGAGGTGGCCGGGGGGGCTGACGCAGTTCGATGCTCCTGAGCTGGAAGCCCCCGAGGCCCTGGCGAGCCGTCATGAAGCGGAAGCCGAGAAATTGATGCAGCCCAACACTCCTGAGGTCGCCTTCCCAGGAGCCACACCAGCCGCACCTGGCACTGGTGACCATACCCAGGGCTTCGGCCGACTCCGATTGAACTTTGAAGCGCTCCGCAAGAGGAAGGGGTCTCCAAGCTGTAGCGGTGACGCCTCCCGGCCATTGAAGCAGAGCAAGTACATTGCCATAGATGAGTGAGTACCTTATCTTCGTAATTTCGTGAGTGCTGCATCTCCTGTTGACCGCAATTCCTTAGGGTCCCTTCTACTATGGCGGCGAAATCTCCCGAGGAGCGACCTCCGCCTGCTCCGGGCCCTCCACTGACACTGAGCGCTTCCTGCCAGCCTGCTATGTGTGTCGCGAGGCCTGTTGGAGAGGTGGATGCGCTGACCAGGTATCTAGACCCTGCGCTCTTGTCGTCCCTTCTTCGTGGTCCTTCCTGGGGTGCTGAAAGCATGCCGAGGGCCCCTCCTCTGGTCATCACCCGCGGCTGGGCGACCTTAGGCCTGGCCTTGTCCTCGAGCAACGCGGCTCTGCCCCGCAGGGCCTCCGCTGAGGCACGGAAGGTGGCGGGGAAGGCGCCGGCCTCCATCCCCCTACTAGGAGCAGGTGAGCCGCCTCAAGCTTCCTCAGCGGTCCTTGGTGCAGAGGAAGGACCCGGCCACGCGTTTGAGCTTGTGCGCGGGCGCGGCGCTGTCCACCACGAGCTCTTTCAGGAAGCGATGGGCGCGTTGAGCCGGCTCAGGGAAGAGCTTGTCGATGTTGACGCCCGCCTCAAGACGGAGGGCCTCCAGCTGGCGGACGAGTGGCGTCAATTGAAGGTGGCTATCAACCTTGGGCGTCTTCAGCGTGAGCGTGCCAGTGCAAAGGCCGAGTCGTCCCTTGCGGCCTTGCGTGAGGCCAGCGCCCGGGACTTGGAGGAGGCCAGGGAGGCTGATCGCCGCCGCGAGGCCACCGAGGAGCGCAGACGGGAGCTCCAGGCCCTAAGCGCCATCCTTGAGCAGCAGGTTGAGGCGCGCAAGGCTGTATTGGCGTCGATGAGGGGAGCGCCTTCTGAAGAGAAGGAGATCTTGAAGTGCGAGGAAGCGCTGATGCTGGAGGCCTCGGAGCGCTGCCTTGAGCTTGAACGGTTGGAGATGAGGGAGCGCCAGGTGGCCCAGGCTGAAGACGCCGTTAGCGCGCACGAAGCCGGGATCCAGGAGGAGGTTGACCGTAGGGTGGCGAAGGCTCGTGCAGATCTTGCCAATACACATGACCTAAAGCTGAAGCTACTGAAGGCCGAAGCTGAGGGCAGAACCACCACCCTCAGGTCAAGGCTGGATGAAGCGGAGCAGCGCGAGAAGGCCGCTAGGGCGGTCTTGATCTCTGTCCAAGCCGACTTGGCCTCCGCTCATGCTAATCTTCTCTCTCTCCAGTAGCAGGTTGATGGTGTCGCGTCTCTCATGGAGCAGAGCAGGGAGGAGGCGTGTCGTCGGCAGACGCTGCAGCACGAGCATGCCCCCATGCTTCAAGACCTCAGGGTGAGTGCCAACCAGGCGCTGGGCATCATCTGCAAAGAGCGATCCCCTCATCCCCATGTCGAAGACTATGCTAGCCATCTCCGCTTCTTTATCGACGTCGTGATGCGCTTGGAGGACCGGGCCGCGAGGGCCGGTGAGCTTGTCGAGGAAAGAAGTCGAGGCCTCCTCGGGCGCGCGTTCTCCCGCGTCTTCAGTCATCTCCAGAACATCGACCCCCACTTCAACTTTGATGCCGCCATCACCCCAGTGCCCGGGGCCATCCGGGACAACCTGGCGCGCTGGGTGGACGATAATGTGGACGCTCTGGTCAGGGCCTTTGCCACCGAGGACGACACGGTGGTGGTCGCGTCGGACGAAGACGGCGCGGTTGATGATAGTGAGGACTACGCCAGTGACAGCGCCAGCAGCGCGTACAAGAGCGACCAGGGCGATGCTGCAAGCGACATGTCCAATTGAGCCCGAGCTCCCATGCTTGAACCTGCACGTAAAGACTTGGACACAGCATCGGGAGGCGTAAGAGCATTTTGGAGTGGGAGCCCCTCGTGTAAGTAAATTATCGTTCTATTTTTTAGGCTAACTTGAACGCGCTTTTGCAAGCTCATGAACCCCTCAGCAGGCTCTGCTGCTGTGATTTACCTGGTCCCGACAGCCTTGAACTAGTTTTGTGGTTGTCGATGCGCCTTGCTCCTGAGAGGGGCCCTCCGGGGGCTCACGAGGTTTAGATTCCCCGAGGAGCCTACTGGTCCACCTGAGAAGGCCTCGCGAGAAGCGAGTGCCAGGATAAGGCACGGTGTGCGCGCGATGGTCCTGCGGCGATTACGTTCTTGGTCCTTGGGGGGTCGCCGCCACCCGGGCTCGCCTGAGTACGGTCATTGTGTACATACCACGCCCAGCCCACCTTTCATGCGAGGCGCCGCAAAGGGAAGGGGTAGCAGGCGCAAACCTCGAAATAAAGCACGCAACCAAATTGCAGGAAATTCACTCGATCAAAGAAGACTCCCCCCAAACTTGACAACGAAAATGAGATTCTGAGTTCAACTCCAAAAGGCGGAAAATTGAGCTACAGAAAAGGGGACAAAAGCGAATAGCCGCGTCCGGCACCTAGCTAGTCTTCTTGTCTTCCCACCAGCGGGGAGCTAAGTGCTTTCACTGGCTGTGAGCATAGTCATTGGGGGACAGTGTTGACGGCCAGCGCGGAGCATGGTGCTTCCACTAGGACGTGGGCGGGAGCCCCCAAGGCCCGAGGGCGGCACTCCGGAGACTCCGGGGCTTGTACAAACCCACTCATTATTACGTGAGAGTGTCACAAGAGGAGACCTTCACAGGCGCGAGCCTTACTTCATATCGCCAGGTGAGGGCCCCGCCCTACGCCACCCTTGACCACCAGAAACCAGGACAAGACCAAGGGGCAAAGAGGATGCTGGCGGCGCCCTCGGCGACCACGGGCCCTCTGCCAGGGAGAAGGGCTCCAACACTTCCTCCGGTAGAGGACCTACCTCCGTGCAGCACCTTGCTCCGTGCGACGTGGGGGAGGGCCTGGCTTCGGGCCTCTCCCGCGCAGCCCCTAGAGCACCACTCCTGCCGGGGGCGGGGCCAATGCCCTGGGGTCTCTGACTGCTACTGCCGCCTGGTTCTCCTGCAGTTCGGGGTTAGCGTAAGCTTGCTCCTGAGATATCGGTTGTACCCTGTCGTCGTCGTCGCTGAAGGGGCCGGTGAAGCCTCTGAGCGGCTCGTGGAAGGCCCGCGCCTCGGGCTCTCTAGCCGCTCATCCTGGTCCAGGGAATGGGTCGGGGCCTTCCTCCGGCAGGTACTCCAGGTTCACCATGCGGGGCACGTAGGCGTCCGCGATCGCCTCGCCGGAACCGCCACCCAGGTGCCCCGCGCCTTGAGCCGCTAGTGGCGGCATTTGGCCCTGGTGGCCGCTGGGTGGCATCCCGGCGCATCCTTGCGGCGGGCCACCGGCACTTGTCCCTCCTAGTGGCAGCGCGGTCGTGGTAGGGCGGCCCGTGCCAGGGCCTGTGTTGGTGCTGTCGGATCCCCCTGATGCCCCGGGGGCGCACAAGCTCGCCGGGGCCTTGCGTGCGCTTCTTCCACAACCTGGGGCGTGGCTAAGGAGCAGAAGGGCGGCGTACCCCTGCAGGCGGTCTCCAGCAGTTCAGCGACCCGTTCCAGCAGTGCATCACGGCCGCTCTCCACCAACCTGCATCGCAGTAACTCCCGCGCCACGATGAGTGCGGCTCGCATGTTCGCCTCCTCCCGTCGGGTGTGTGGTGTCATTGCCGCAGCGTAACCTGAGGGTGAGGGCAGTGGGCGCCGGGCCGCGCTGCCTGCGTCCGTC